>JAWPHD010000493.1:0-12500 GCA_037043455.1 Cyrtodaria siliqua
TCGGGGGATAGAGATGTTTAATTTAGACAATTGTTATTATAAGAATCTTGCTCGGCAGATGCTTTATAAACGGTATTGCCAACCTGTAAAGGAGAGATTAATTCATTTCATTGCTTGTGAACTGGGGAAAAAAATAACGCAGTTGAAATATATTTATTTAATGAATTTTAATGGGTTTTTTTGGGTTTTTTTTTTTTTTGTAAAATGTAACAGTCAAACATTTACGTTACAATACAAAATACAATACACTGAGTGCAACGCCTAATAAGGCACAGTCACGTGCATGATGTGTACAGCCACGTGCATGATTTGTACGTGTACTTATCCTTTCAGCAACTCTAAGATGTTTTTTCTCTAAAATGAATGGTATTTTATCACGTTAAACGCATTTGTATAATGCTGTTAGCTTCCTTTATGTTCTGGAATTTAGCAGCACTCCGACTACATTTACATTAAAATTGCCCAGAATAGCTTTGTAAATATCAAGTTTCTATGTAGTGTCAATTTGTTGTAATTTGATCAATTTAATACCATGTTTTATGGCTCCCCAACACGCTTGCAGCTGAATGGATGCGCGTATTATCTCGAAGCATAAGTAAGACTTATTGATTATGTCTCACTGATGAAGAATATTCCGTGATAATTAGGCCTCATTAATGGAGAATATTCCATTATCAGCTGGTCTCACTGATGAAGAATATTCCGTGATTAGTTGGTCTCACTAATGGAGAATACAAACGTACCAGAGTCCGTAATCATTATATCCCACTGATGGAGAATATTCCATGATCATTATATAATGTCTCACTGATGGATAACTTTTAGTGATCATTATGTCTCACTGATGGATAATATTCCCTGATCATCAAGTTTCACTGATGGAGAATATTCCGTGATCACCAAGTGTCACTGATGGAGAATATTCCGTGAGCATCAAGTCTCACTGATGGAGAATATTCCGAGATCATCAAGTGTCACTGAGGGAGAAGATTTCGTGATCATCACGTATCACTGATGGAGAATATTCCGAGATCATCAAGTCTCACTGACGGAGAATATTCCGAGATCATCAAGTCTCCCTGATGGAGAATATTCCGAGATCATCAAATGTCTCTGAGGGAGAATATTTCGTGATCATCAAGTCTCACTGATAGAGAATATTCCGAGATCATCAAGTGTCACTGAGTGAGAATATTCCGAGATCATCAAGTGTCACTGAGGGAGAATATTCCGAGATAATCAAGTGTCACTGAGGGAGAATATTCCGAGATAATCAAGTCTCACTGATGGAGAATATTCCGAGATCATCAAGTCTCACGAGAATATTCCGAGATATCAAGTCTCACTGATAGAGAATATTCCGAGATCATCAAGTGTCACTGATGGAGAATATTCCTTGATCACCAAGTCTCACTGATGGAGAATATTCCTTGATCACCATGTCTCACTGATGGAGAATATTCCTTGATCACCATGTCTCACTGATGGAGAATATTTCGTGATCATCAAGCCTCAATGATGGAGAACATTCCGTGATGATTATTCCGTCTCATTTTATTCTTTTAAGTAAGGAAATTTATGTTAATTCATGATACTATCAAGGATTGCTCCATCATTGACCATCTCTGGCTATCAAGGATTGCTCCATCATTGACCATCTCTGGTTATCAAGGATTGCTCCATCACTGACCATCTCTGGCTATCAAGGATTGCTTCATCACTGACCATCTCTGGCTATCAAGGATTGCTCCATCACTGACCATCTCTGGCTATCAAGGATTGCTCCATCATTGACCATCTCTGGCATCACAATCATCATAATACAGAAGATAATACAATAATGAAACAAAGCTTTGATATAAGACCAGGAAGGTTGCCGGTTAAATATAAATACTCAACAAACCTGACAAAAAAACGTATATATTTATTTCAACATATAACACTTAAAACGTGATTGAAATAGTGCTAAATTTTGATTGTACGAGCTTTTTTACCCTTTTTCTTGGATGGGGTGAAGGGACAGTTAAAAAATAATAATCTTTCAAGAAAGCATTTTTCTGTTTTTATCCAACATAATTTACGGTAATTATTTGCAATTTCGTTATATTAAACTTTATTATATAACCTATAAATAGACGCGTTTTCATTGGCTAAAAAGTAATTTTTTAGAAAAAATATCTAGCGATATTGACCTGTTTTTTGATATTGACCTGTTTTTTTGATATTGACCTGTTTTATATAATTGTTTTTTTGATATTGACCTGTTTTATATAATTGTAAATTGAGGGTTATATAATAAAACAGTTATGGACTTTTCAGCTGTTATACATGATGTTGATATGCACCAAAAAATCATTATTGACCTCGGCTATCGCCTCGGTCAATAATGATTTTTTTGGTGCATATCACATCATGTATAACAGCTGAAAAGTCCATAATTGTATAATATTTCCAGGCAACATTTACATTATGTTTGCATATTTTGTTCCTTTCAACTATATTAAAAAGAAAGAAAAAAAACACTTTAAAACACGTTTGAAGTTGTTCCTTTGAAGAAGCGTGCTTTTTTATATTTGCAGGGAGTACGTTATAGGGAGAAGAAACGGGTTCATAAACGCTCTAGTTTATCGATTTATGTTGTCGCGCTAGAACGCCGCCATTTACTATTTTATCGATACAGGTAAATCGATCGTAAGCGCGTTACATTTGAAAAGTTAAAATTTCAGCCAACATCTCAAATTAGGCAGTTTTTACAGCCCCTTTTTACGGCTTTCTGTTATAATCAACATCACGAAATTACATTCTTGACAAAGATAAATATGTCTACTATTCACTTTTTGTTATTATTAATGCCTAATATAACCCATACTTCGTATCTCGTTTGCAATAGCCCCACACCATTTTTAATTCTATAAAATTAAAAATTTAGCTGATATCTCAAAAGGCACATTTTCATCACCTCTTTTAGACTTTGTCTTATAATCACCACCATGAAATTACCTTCTTGACAAAGATAAATATGTTTACTATTCATTTTTTGTTATTATTAATGCCTAAATAACCCGTAGTCTCGTATCTCGTTTGCAATAGCTATACACTGTCACCATTTTTTATTTGGCGCAGAGTGGCGCCATCTTTGTTACACGGAACCGTCTGGTAAAATGTTCTTTTAAACATGCAAACAAATACACGCTCTGTATCAGAGGACACAATGTGAATAAATAATACTTATGTTTACATTTAGCACCTTTATTGAGTTTGTAAGTGTAATCATTTATAAGAATTTGCTGTTTTTTACACACTCGCGAAACAACCGGAAGTAGTCATTATCACGGAGTAATGAAACACATGCGCGACAACATAAATCGGCAAAACGAGCCCGTTTCTCCTCCCTATAACGTACTCCCTGATATTTGTAACTGAATATTTAGTAGGCCTACAATCAATTTTCTTTTGGTTTATGGTAAAGTTTCATTTCTTGTGTCCAGTACTACATTATGTTTTCACTTTCACTCTGTACTGCTCAATTATCTTGTTGTAAAGAGCCCGCATACCTCTTATCGACCCACCACGAACTACGAAAGTATTATATTTCCCAAACCATATAGAGCAGTCACACGTCTATTCGCCATTGAAACATTATCACGTCACGCTTTCTATTATACCCAGTTTCGTCACGTGGCAGGCCATTAGCTTTCCCTTGTGGTGGCGCAAATGACCTTATATTCGATATTGCTAATAGAATATTCTTCTTAACTAGAGCGGCTATTGTATTGTCTGAGCACGAAGTGATACATATTAAGGTCCATATTACATACGATGTGTGCGTGCGTGTTTTACCGTAGAATAATATTACTCTAGGTTTAAGCAACTCCTGCAATCAAGCTATTACATCACTAGGGTTAAATTCAGGCAATGACGCCATCCAAAGAAGAGTTATGGAATCAATACTGTTATTCAAATGCTAGACTGGCTGTCGTCCCAGTGGTTATTATTTTTTTTAATATTTTGCAATCGGGCTTATTTGATGATATCTTGAGTTGTCTCAAATAGTATAAACATTAAAAAACATAAGGACTTAGCCAGTCTAGTCAAATGCTGACACTAGCATTTTACGAAATATGTGTCATAGTACATTGTACTCTTATTGGAAAAAATGTCGATATTCAATATTGAGCAATATTACACGGCTCAACGCAAGTTTATTATTTTCCACAATTCTTAACAATAGCTGGTTGATAGAAGACAAAAGGGTACACAGTTATAGGACTGATCCGAAAATATGTAGTAGTTTCGACTCAGCTCAAGTTACATGATAATCAGCTTGGTGTCGGCATACCCAGAATGAGGACAATAAAATGGCAATAAATCACCTAATACGTCAGCTAATGAGCTAAAACTTTGTCCATGCAGAATTAAATGTTAGAAGTATATATCACTGCCTTATCTCTATTTGCAGATAGCGTTTTGTTACACCAACTTATTTCTAGTTTTTTTAATAAGCCTATCTGCTGTCAGATAAGTGATGCCCTGCTGTGCGAAAATGGGTATTTTATTGCTCTGAGGTCAGTTAATTACAAGGATGAATTATAGAGATTCTCATTAAACAGAGGAAACTCGGGTCAGTCCTATAACTGTACAGTTAACTCTGATTAAAGTCTACGAAAACATGTTTAGGCTTCAATACGCCAAATATCTTCATTGCCTTCCATTGTAATCTGGTCATGTTCATTTAATACGTGTCCCGCCTTAATTCCATTAAGCGATGGGAAAGCTTATATTAGCAGCATTTTATAACAGATATTTCGACAATAAAACACGTTAAAACATTTTTACAGAAAAAAATCGATAACCTGTTTAAAATTACCTATATTATGTTTTAATTTTACAATATGCAAACTTTTTAAGCCGAAATTAAGGCCCAGCCAATCCCATTTTCGCTTCTTGGAGAAGGGGTTGGATGGGGAATGAAAAATAATACTCAGACCACATAATGTAAAGACCTGTAGAAACACAAACCTGATACGGTTACTGGGAAACTTACTGCTTCACGAAGATAAATATGTCTGCTATTAAAAACTAATTATAAGAAAGTATGTTCAGCAAGTTTACAAACTTTGCAACAAATGTCAACATTTGCTCAGTCTCACTCATACCCAGTCCACTTTCCCTTTTTGAAATTCATATCTAAAGCTGCCAAAAGCATGATGCGATGCATTCAAGATATCAATTACATGTCCAGGATACATATAAACCCCACAAATAACAGGAAACTGCATTACACAAAAGGTATTAAGAAAAAATATAAGCACTATTTTATATAGAACTACTTTCAAATCCTCAGGCGAGCACATCCGGATGGTATTTAGAGTAGTTAAACCTGTACACGATGGTAAGCCTCTGCTTTTGTAGAGTATAATTATGATGTTTCTATACGCAATTAGTCTAACAAGGTATGAAACCACTTATTATTTTCCCTATAGACACGAATGTTAAAGTGTCACATATTAATGATTTGCTGCAAATTCAACTCAAGTATGGATAATGCAGCAGTGTAAGGTTCATATGAAACTAATTTTCCACTTGTAAAATCACCAGAAAAGGAAAAACAAGACATGTAAGGAAGTTCTTGTTTGTTTACTAAACGGGTCAAGGGTACAGCTGTTTTCATTGATTCGAAAATGTTCATCAGTGATCCAATAAACAAACATACAACCACAACACCGAATAGAAATGGGCAGTTTACCCCTACTTACAATGCTCATTTCCATCTGAAAAAGGAGGGATTACTTTTTATTAGAGGAACTACATTCGACTACACCTCGGAGGCTTACTACACCTCGGAGGCTTACATGTAATTAGTGATGGTAAACCACAAGCTATATACCAGTTAAACGATTAATCAACGTTACCTTGCACATGTGACCATTCGCTTGTATGCACTGAACAAAAAGCAACATCTTCAACCTCCCGGGGAATAACATTTCGAATAGAAATGTAACATGCGGATACTATGTCTTTAATAAAGCTTTATGTATATAATAACTGCTTGCGAATATTCTTTGTTGAAGCATATTAAACCGTTTATTGTCGCTCTCACATTAAACGAAATCCCCATGTGTGAAAACACTCGTAAACTACATTAAATAATTACTTTTATTCATGCGCATGACGCGTGCTACACTGCAGATAAAAACTAAGGAGACTCGAACACTGCAAATGACGAGTTGACGACTCCACTAATTGAAAACTTTCGCTACAGTTTGTGGTAGTACCTTTAAATGTATTTTGTGGGGGATGATTTATTCATGGACTACTGCTATGTTTCTCCTTTTGCGACAACAACAAAAAAGAACACGGTCACTTTCAAAGAAATTATATCAAAGCGCGTATCATAAAATGTGGGTAAAAAAGAAAGTTGCATGTGTTGTGCAACTGTAATAATTGCAATGATTCACTGAAGAATGAATAATTTTAGGCTTCTAACTATTGGTTGAAGATACGTATTGAACAATATATCATTATATAATACATGGACAGGATTTGAAAACAAGCGTTCGATGAAAACTTGTAAAAATAATATCTTGTTGTTAGTTTTGTACATTTCTACCATCGTTTTCTCGGACTTGGGCATGCCTCATATATTTCTGTGTATAATCCTTATGAATTGTTCTATTGTTCTGGCTGCTTGTTTCAGCCAAAGGTTTTTCAGAATTATCACGAGCAATTTGAATACTGCGTATATACGTTATATATCATTGAAATATGATTGTCTAGTGGTAAATAAATATACCTTAGTTTTGAAAATTGTTTGCGACATAACTATTCTACAGTCCAAATGCTTTTTGATGGGGCTTTTACCAGGTAAATTCCAAGCATTTGCTGTTAAAGCAGACAATTAAGCAATCTCAAATAACTTCAATAAGTCCTTATAGTTCGTTATATAGCTTTCAGAGTATCTTAAGGTTATCAACATCAAAACCATTTTGGAATGAAATATCTAAAATAAATAAATGTTTTCTAATGTTTGACGCAGCAGAATTGAAAATTCCCTATCAAAAAATCGTTCATATGTATTTTTATTTTATTTCTCAACAATAGAGCAGTGTCAGTGTACGTCTTTGACTTTGCGCGACGAAGACTACCAGATATATTATGCGGGTTATCTCTTGTTTCAAGGTTTCATTTCTGTGATGTTTAGCTATCTAAATTATAATAATTTTCAACGAGCATGTGGCTGTTGTGAAATATTACGTTTAAAAGACTGTAAAAACACGTTACAGCAGATGTGATACTGCCCTTGTATAGTGAGAAAGCAAGAGTTTCTAGATGTTTTACTTCAACCAATTGTTATTAAGGATATTAAGTACATGCCCTTCCCGTAATATAGTGCATTACGTAAATAACATATATTGGGTACAATAAACATTGCGTGCACGTGTAAATAATGAGCTTAACGTGTTACCAATAAGAATTCGCAAGTTTCGCATAGACTGCTGGATAAGTGTTGGCCCGCAGACTGAATAATGGACTCATTAGTTCTCAGAAACAGAAGTTCCCAGATAATATATATTAAGATAAGTACCAAATTACATTTACGAGTGTTTTAGTCACACATAACCGTGTGCCGCACTTATGTTTTATGAGCGTTTCCTTCGCTGGATTGGTAGAAATATACTTACTGTATTGTACCTACTACTACGAATGCAGAGAGGAATTGGTCTGTCTAAACCAGCGTTCATCTGGCTAATTATTATTACGGATTGGCGACTGGATGTTTATTAATCCTATCTTCAACTAGAGACCTCATTTCTTTTGTCAATAAAATATTATTTCGAATCCAGGATACAATTAAAAGTTACTTATAGAGCTATGCGTGCTTTACCGTTCATAAGGAACGCCATTTCTTTTGTCAAGAAAATAATATTTCTAATCCAGGAAATAATTAAAAGGCAAATAACCGGCATGGTTAATTAAGAATATTCATGCCTTAATTGTCAGTGAAATACTATCTTAGCTTTGGGTTCAAATTTTAATATTTTTTAATATCCAACTTTTATTTTTGTACATATTTATTTACACTCTAGAAAGGAATGGATGCGATCTGGAGGTATTATGGGCACTGTTATGGGTGTCAATCCAAACCCGAAAAATACCACCATAAGGCCACATAAAAAAATATGTGTGGTTCAGGTAACCCGACCGACCCTATTTTAAGGGGCCGACCCTAAAACCTTTTTATGCAAAAACTTAAAAAAAATAAAAAAATAAAAAATTATATTTTTTTGTTGATAATGCAAAAAAATCGAACTCAAGGTATAGTAATTTAACATATTAAATTCATTATCAGAATTGTACCGTAGAATTGAAATCATTATTGAGAAAAAAAATCTACCTACCTACCCTATTTTTTTGCCAGTGTTACCTGAACCACACATCTTATTTTGTTTGGCCTGATGTACGTCAGTTTCATATTCAAAATGCACATGCACTAAAGAAGGCCCCATTAATCTGTGTTATTGCAATAGTTTCGGTCTAGAAAACTCGACGGCTCGGCTAGTTTTTGTTTTATAATAAATAATATCAATGAATATGATGCTTTAAGGATCTTCTACAAATTTCAAGTGTTTGCGATCGAAGTAGACTATTTTACTTATATGTACAATTCATTACGTGTTCCAAGTATAAACTTGCATATCCCATCTAACCCCTTCTTCAAGACGCGAACACGGGGTTGGCTGGGGTTTGAAATAAAACCTTAAATTCCGCTTAAAAAGTTTGCTTATTGTGAAATTAAAACATTTAATAGGTAACTGTAAACAGGTTATCGCATTTCTTCAGTAAAACATGTTTTTAATTGTGTTTTAATGTCGAAATATCTGTAATAAAATCCTGCTAATATAAGCTTTCCCATCGCTTAATGGAATTAAGGCGGAACCACGTAATGTGTTAGCAATATACTCGCCATTTAAACTAATGCATAATTTAGGAATATGCATATCTCATTTGAAACTAAAGCACATTACGAGGGGTTTTATTTGTATTTGGAGCTCCACCAATCATTCTTCCAGGTCACCTCCAGTGTCTTTAACTTTATCTTTTAATGTTTTTTCCAAATCAATGGATATTAAATAATAATCTAAATAGGTTCATCCGAACTATAGACATTGGAAACCACTTTTATACTATATAATTATGTAAGAACGATAACTGCGTATACATGCCCTTTACTGCGACAAAGCATGAACATTGAGCTCAACAACATATACGGAGTGTAGTATTTGGTTTATAAGTTCATTGACGTGTTATCATTTGCATAACGTGTTAAAATACAAGTATACATATTCACAACAAAAAGTGTACACAAGTCATTGTGACAAGAAATATTGAATAAAATATTGCACATATATTGTACATAATTATATCGGATATATCATTTACTGCACATATGTCGGATATATCATTTACTGCACAGATATCGGATATATCGTTTAGTTTAAATTAAGTTTTTTTACATCGATTAAAACGAAAGCTCTATGAACATATTTGAATCACTTTCTACGTCATCCTGAGTAGAACGAGTACTTAGCAATGCAGATAAAGTGTCTTGCTCAGGGACACACCACATATGGCAATGACGGGAATCGAACCCACGATTTTTGGATTATGGTTCCAAAGCTATACCACTAGACCACATTTCATAGCATTTATTGCACATATATCGGATATATCATTCTGACGATGTCAGATCTTATAGTCTGAACGCAGCTGTTTTAACAGTATATATGAATATTGCAAGTATAACGGATATACATGTATCGTATAGAATGTATCCATGAACTTATTTCACAGTTTAAACTTGCTGAACAACTGGCCTTGAACTCACCAACCATTCTTGAGAATATTCTTAGACTTAAGCTCAAGTTTGCAAATTTCAATCACAAATATTTCTATAAGTTTAAAGGATAAACGTTCATAAGAAGTTGCTATGTATAAATATGACAAGTTCTAATGAATAGCAACTTCATGCGATTGTTTATCTATGAAGGTCATGGGAATATTTGTGAATGAAATTTTAGTACTTGAGCTCAAGTCTAAGACTAGTCTGAAGAATGGTTGGTGAATTCCAGGCCAGTTATACGAGTTAGTCTAAACGTGGCTGTGTTAAAAGTATGAATGTGCGTCCCGGTGCCAATACTTAAAAACAAATAATGTTAAAAATCAATTATCATGTCTGTTACTAACTGAATGGAATGCAATAGACTGGCATCAGTCACATGACAATAAATTATATTGATGGACTTTTATAATTCATAGACTGATACCAGTCTAGGAATGCAAATACAGACCATGTGTATGAATGCCAGCATGAATGTCCTCATGGTTTATTTGCCTAATAGCATTCTGTTTAAAACTTGCGATATTATATTAAGGATCATACACACGCCGGTACATCGTACATAGTATTAGTTGTCTTGTTTTCAATTGTCCATGTACTTGTTTCTCTATATGCATTATGTCTGTTCGTGTTTCTTCTCTATGATAGTCTCGCTAATGAGGTATGCATTATGTATCTTAGATAGATTTATTAAAAAAAACACAAAAAAACAAAAAAAAAAACACGAACAGTTACACAAATTTAATAGTATATAATGTGTTGCGCGGTTGTTCATTACGTGGTCCGAGTATTATCTTTTATACCCCATCAAATCCTTCTCCAGATGCGAAAACGGGGTTGGCTGGGGTATGAAATAAAACCTTAATTTCGGCTTAAAAAATTGTCATATTGTGAAATTAAAACATGTAATAGGTAATTTTAAACAGGTTATGGCGATTTTTCGGTAAAAAATTATTTCAAACATGTTTTTCTATCGAAATATCCGTTATAAAAACCTGCTATTATAAGCTTGTCCATCGTTTAGTGGAATTAAGGCTGGACCATGTAATGTACAATTTATTTATGGAAAATACCATAGGACAAGGTATAATAGTTAATTGAAATGGTCTAAAATTATCCTTTAATATTGAAGACCGCGTTTTAACATTTTTACTCTATATCTTCCTTAGCTTCAGAGATATACTGAAACGAAGAAACGCAACTCGGCAATTTCCACTATATATTGTATATACTGCACACTTAATTCCACATAATATTCCAAAGAAAAGTTGTTTTGTTGTAAAATAAAAGTTGCAGTTAGTAAGAGAGAGGACACAACTGTGATGTTGTAGACGTTTTAATCACAGTACACATTGTAACAAGAAATTCATGTTGAAGTTCCTCTTTGAACAATTAAGCATTTCAGTACTGTATTTAACGGAAAGAGTTTGCAAAACGTTGCATCCTAACAAATACTGAAAAGGGGATCCCTCGGAAGCAACAAACACACACAAGAGATAAAAGTAGCAGATTCGGTTTTATTGAGTCTGTTCATGAGAGGTAATGTGAAGTGCAACACCTCTCACGCCTCCTAGTACCTAAGTTTTCTCACATGCTTGAGCCAAACGCGTACTCTGTCAATGATGAAACTTTGAAGGAATACTATTTGCTGTGTTATGTGTTGTTTTAATCTTATTTTCCGAAATGAAAGGTCTTACTTAGCCATGTATCTTTCGATTAACAGCAGCATATTGTACATACAATATATAGCGGAAATTCCCGAGTTGCGTTACTTTTTGTTTCAGTATATATCCCTCCGCCCCGTGTGGGTTGGCTCCCGGAAGAAGGAATGTCTGATGTGAAACGTCATCCTTCATCTCATCTCCCTCTGAGATTGCTGTCCCAATATTACCTTAAACGATTTGGTAATGGGACCTAAACACCATGTTACTCATTCTTTATATGTCCCTATTGACAGAATGTCAGAATGCCAATAATTAATCATTTTTACATAAAATTAGTATTTCTTCACAAAATTTAGATTTTAACTATAACGATTATTTTTTATGTTTTATAACAACACTTTGTAAACATTAAATGGTTCAGCTACAATTATAAAGCATTTGTTACACTTGTTACACTAAGACTTGTTTCGCAAAATTAATGCAACCAGATTGAATCGTCAACGGGGCAAGTAGTATTCCCCCAACGAATTATGTGCGCATTTGCGGTAAATTTATTGCTTATTTTATGGGAATTAATTGAATTATTTCAGAATTACTGTCAATTGTGTAAAATGCACGATGCCTTGTGGCTAATTTTGTGTAATCGGGCATTGTCGGTAAAACTCCTGCCTGGAATTCACCAACCATTCTTCAAATTATTCATAGACTTGAGCTTAAGTACTGAAAATCCGTTCACAAATATTTCGATAAACAATCGTAACAAGTTGCTATGTATTAGTATGCATCATATTTATTCATAGCAGCTTGTTATGAACATTTATTCTGTAAACTTATAGAAATATTTGTGATTGAAATTTGCATAAGTCTAAGAATACTTTCACTGATGGTGGTGAATTCAATGCCTGATAACAGATGTACGTTTTTCAGAATCAAAATTT